>JAREIK010001156.1:4583790-4616290 GCA_029783825.1 Sapria himalayana
GAAGAATAAGGAGAAGAAGAAAGAGAAGAAGGAGGAGGAGAAGAATGATTAGAAGGAGGAGTAGAAGAAGGAGAAGAAGAAGGATAATCTTAAGGAGCAGAAGAAGAAGGAGAAGGAGATGAAAAAAGAGGAGGAGGAGGAGGAGGAAAAGGAGAAAAATAATAAGAAGGAGAAGTAGAAGAGTGAGGAGTATAAAAAGAATAAGAAAAAGAAGAAGAAGAATAATAATAATATGAAGAAGAATAAAAAGAAGAAATAGAAGAAGGAGAAGAATAAGGAGAAGAAGATGAAGGAGGAGGAGGAGGAGGAAAAGGAGGAGGAGGAGAAGAAGAAGTAGTAGTAGAAAGAGATGATGAAGACGAAGGAGGATGAGGAGGATGAGGAAGCGGAGAAGTAGGAGAAGAAAGAGAAGTAGAAGAAGAATAAGGAGAAGAAGAAGAATATGGAGAAGAAGAAGTAGAAGAGGAATAAGAAATAGAAGAAGAAGAAGTAAGAAGAAGAAGTAGAAGAAGAAGAAGAAATAGAAGAAGAAGAAAGAAGAAGAAGTAGAAGAAGAAGAAGAAGAAGAAGAAGAAACACAAGAAGTAGAAGACGAAAAATAGGAAGAATAAGAAAAAAAATAAAAAGAAGAATAATAAAAAGAAGAAGAAGAAAATGAAAAATAATAATAATAAGAAAAAAGTAGAAGAAGAAGAAAAAGAAGAAGAAGAAGAAGAAGGAAAAGAGAAAGAAGAAGAATAAGAAGAAGAATAAGAAGAAGAATGAGAAGAAGAAGAATGAGAAGAAAAAGAATGAGAAGAATAAGATGATGATGTTCAAGAAAGAGAAAATGATAAAGAATGGAAAGAAAAATGAGAAACAGAAGAAGAACGGGAACAAGATGGAGAAGGAGAAGGATAAGGAGAAGGAGAAGGAAGAAGAAGAAGAGAAACAGAAGGAGGAGGAGAAGAAGTTAAAGTAGAAGAAAGAGGATGAGAAGGAGAATAAAAAGGAGAACAGAAAGAAGAAGAAGAAGAAGGAGAAGAAGGAGAAGAAGAAGAAGAAGAATGAGAAGAAGTGGAAGAAAAATAAAAATGAAAAGAAGAAGTATAAGAATAATAAGAAAAAGAAGAAGGAGAATATAAAAAAACAAGGATAAGAAGAAGAAGGAGAAGAAGGAGAAAAAAAGATGAAAAAGAAGGAGAAAAAGAAGATGAAGAAGAAGGAGAAGTTGAAGATGAATGAAAAGAAGAATATGAAAAAGAAGGAGAAAAGAAGAAGGAGAAGGAGAAGGAGAAGGAGAAGAAGAAGAAGAATGATTATACGAAGGAGAAGGAGAAAAAAAGAAAGAAGAAGGAAAAGAAAAGAAGGAGAAGGAGAAGAAAAAGAAAAAGGATTAATAGAAGAAGAAGAAGAAGGAAAAGAAGAATAGTAGGGAAACGAACCATGGATACCGGAGAAAAAAATAACAAGGAGAAGAAAGAAAGTTAGGAGAAGAAGGAAAAGAAGTAAAAGAAAAATAAGAAGGAAAAAAAAAGAACAAGGAGAAGAAAGAAAATAAGGAGAAGAAGGAAAAGAAGTAAAAGAAGAATAAGAAGGAGAAAAAGAAGAAGAAGGTGAAAAAGTTGAAAGATGAGGAGCAGGAGAAGAAGGAGGAGGAGGTGATAAAGAAGAAGGAGATGAAGAAGAAAGTGAAAAAGAAGACAAATAATAAGAATAAGAAGAATAATGAGAAAATGGAGATTTAGAAAAATAAAAGAAGGAGAAGAAGAATGAGGAGGAGGAGATATATAGAAAAAGAAAAAGAGTTAGAAAATAAATAAGAAAGAGAAGATGATGATGAAGATGAGGATGGATAAGAAGAAGGAGAAGAAAAAGAAGGAGAAGAATAATAATAATAATAATAAGAAAAAAATATGGAGAAGAAGGAGAAGAAGAAGTAGTAGTAGGAGAAAAAGAAAAAAAAGCAAGATAAAGTTAAGGAGAAGGAGGAGGAAAAGAAGAAGAATAAGGAGAAGATGAAGAAGATGAAGAAGGAGAAGAATTAGAAGAATGAAAAGAAGAAGAATAAGGTGTAGAAGGAGAAGGATTATAAGAAGGAAGAGGAGGAGGAGGAGGATGAGAAGAAGAAAAAAAAGTAGAAGAATAAGAAGAAAAAAAGTAGAAGGATGAGAAGAAGAAGAAGGAGAAGATCGAGGAGGAGGAAGAAAAGAAAAAGAATAAGGAGAAGATGGATGTGAAGGAGAAGAAGAAGAAAAATGAGAAGAAGGAGAAGGAGAAGAAGGAGAAGAAAGTGAAGAAGGAGAAGAAGGACAATAAAGAGAATAAAAAAATATAGCGAAGGAGGAGATGGAGGAAAAGAATGAGAAGAAGCAGAAGGAGAAGAAAGAGAAAAAGGAGAAGAAGAAAAAGAATAATGATAAGTAAAATAAGAAGGAGAAGAATAAAAAAATGGAAGGAATAAGAAGGAGGAGGAGTAAAAGGAGGAGGAGAAGTTGAAGAAGAAGAAGAAGAAATAGATGAATGAGAAGAATAAGAAGGAGGAGAAGTGGAAAAAGAAGGAGAAGAAAAAGGATGAGGAGTAGAAGAAGAAGTAAAAGATTAAGGAGGAGGAGGAGGAGAGGGTGGAGAAAAGACGGAGAATATGAAGAAGTAGGATAAGAAAAAGGATTAAAGAATAAGTAGAAGAAGGAGAAGTAGGAGAAAAAAAGAAGAAGAAGAATGAGAAGTAGTTGTAGTAGTACTAGTATTAGGAGAAGAAAAAGAAGGAAAAGAATAGGAAGAAGGAGATGAAGTAGAAGGGGAAAAAAAGAAGAAGGAGAAAAAAAAAGAAGAAGGAGAAGAAGAAGTAGTAGTAGTAGTAGGAGAAGAATAAGAAGGAAAAGAATAAGAAGAAGGAGATGATGTAGAAGGAGAAAAAAAGAAGGAGAAAAAGAAGAAGAAGAAGAATAATAATAATAATAATAATAAGGAGAGGAAGAAGAAAAATAAGAAGAAGAATAAGAAGGAGAAGAATAATAATAATAATAAGGAAAAGAAGAAGAAGAAGAAGAAGAAGATGATGATGATGATAATGATATGATGATGGTGAGAATAAGATGAAAGAAGGAGAATAAAACAAGAAGAAGAAGGAGAAGGAAAAGAAGGAGGAGGAGGAGAAGATGAAAAAGAAAAAGAATAAAAGTGAGAAGGAGAGGGAAAAAAGAAAAAGAAGAAGAAGAAGAAGAAGAAGAAGAAGAAAGAGAAGAAGAAGAACGAGAAGAAGAAGAAAAAGAATAAGGAGAAGAAGAAGAAATATAATGAGAAGGAAAAAAAGAAAAAAAAAGAATATAAATGACAAGAAGGAGGAGTAGGAGGAGGAGCAGAAAAAGAATAAGAATAATAAGGAGGAAGAGGTGAATAAGAAGGAGAAGGAGGAGGAGGAGAAGAGTGTGAAGGAGAAGGAGAAGTAGAAGAATAAGTGGAAAAGAAGAATAAGAAGAAAATGAAGGAGAAGTAGGTGAAGTAGTATAAGAAAGAGAAGAAGGAGAAGTAGAAGAATAAAAGAAGATAAAGATGTAGGAGAAAAAGAAGTAGAAGAAGAAGAAAAAGGAGATGAAAAAGCAGATGAATAAGAAGTAGATGTCAAAGAAGAAGTAGAATAAGAATAAAAATAAGAATAAGAAGATGTAGAAGGAGAAGAAGAAGAAGAAGGAGGTGGAGGAGGTGGTGGTGGTGGTGGAGGTGATTAGAAGAAGAAAAAGAAGGAGAAAAAAAAGAACTAGATGGAGAAGAAGAAGAATAAGTAGAAGGAGAAGAAAAAGAAGGAGAAGAAGTAGAAGGAGAAGAAGAAGAAGAAGAAGAATAAGAAAAAAGGAGAAGAATAAGAAGAAGAAGATGATTGATAATAATAATGATGAGGAAAAAGAAAGAGATGAAGAAGAAGGAGAATAAGAAGAAGAAGTAGAAGAATAAAAAAAAGAGAAGAAAAAGAAGAAGAAGAATAAGATGATGATGATGATGATGAGGAAGAAGAATAAGAATAAGAATAAGAAGAATAAGAATAAGAATAAGAAGTAGTTGTAAAATAAGAATAAGATGGAGAAGAATAAGAACAAGGAGAAGAAGGATAAGAAGGAGAATAAAGAGAATAAGGAGAATAAGGAGGAGGAGGAGAAGCATAAGTAGTAGAAGCATGAGATGGAGAAAAAGAAGGAGAAAGAGAAGGAGAATAACAAGAAGAATGAGAAGAAGAAGAAGAGGAAGAAGAAGGAGATGAAAAATAAGATGGATGAAAAAAGAAGGAGAAGGAGAAAAAGAAGGAGAATAAGAATAATGGGAAGAAGAAGAATGAGGACAATAAAAACAAGAAAGAGGAGGAGAAGAATAAGGAGGTGGAGGAGGAGGAGGAGAAGGAGTAGAAGAATAAGAATAAGGTGAAAAAGAAGAAGAAGAAGAAGAAGAAGAAGAAGTTGGAGGAGAAGAAGAAGAAGATGGAGAAGAAAAAGATGATGTAGAAGAAGAAGAAAAGAAGAAAGAAAAAAATAAGAATAAGGTGTAGAAGGAGGAGGAGAAGAAAAATAATAAGAATAAGGAGGAGGAAAAGAATAAGAAGAAGGAGAAGAAGAAGAAGAAGAATGTGAGGAAGAAAAAGATGGAGAAGTATAAGAATTAGAAGAATAAAAAAAAAAAGAATAAGGTGTAGAATAAGGAGGAGAAGAAGTAGAATAATAATAATAATAATAATAAGAAAAGAAGATTAGAAAAAGAAGAAAAAGAAAAAGAAAAAGATGATGATGATGATGATGATGACGAAGGAGAAGACGAAGAAGAAAAGAAGAAGAAAAAGAAGTTGAAAAAGAAGAAGAAGAAGAAAGGAAAGAAGAAGGAAAATAAGAGGAAGAAAGGAAAGAAGAAGGAAAATAAGAATAAGAGGAAGGAGTAGGAGAAGAATAAGAAGAAGAAGAGGAAGGAGAATGAGAAGAATAATAAGAATAATAAGAAGAAGAAGAGGAAGGAGAATGAGAAGAATAATAAGAATAATAAGAAGAAGAAGATTAAGAAGATTAAGAAGAAGAAGAAGAAGAAGAATAATAATAATAATAATAATAATAATAATAATAAGTAGAAGAATATGGAGGAGGAGGAGGTTGAGAAGGAGGTGGTGAAGAAGAATAAGCAGAAGCAAAAGCATCAGAAGGAAATGAAGGAAATAAGGAGAATATGGAGAAGAAGTAGACGTTGGAGAAGAAGGAGAAAAAAAAGGAGAAAAAGGAGAAGAAGTATAAATAGAAGAAATAGAAGAAGAAGATGATGATGATGATGATGATGGAGAAGAAAAAGGAGAAGAATGAGAAGAAAAAGAATAAGAATGTGAATAAGACAAATAAGGAGGAGGAGGAGGAGAAGAAGAAGAAGAAGAAGAAGAAGAAGAAGGATGAGAAGAAGAAGAAGTAGGACAAAAAGAAAGAGAAAAAGAAGAAAAAGAAGGAGGAGGAGGAGGAAGAGAAGAAGAAGAAGAAGAAGAAGGAGAAGAAGAAGTAGTAGTAGCAGAAGGAGAAAAAGAAGAAGAATAATAATAAGGAGATGAAGAAGGAAAAAAGAAAAAGAAGAAGGAGAAGAAGGAGAAGAAGAAGAAGGAGAAAGAGAAAAAAAAACAAGAAGGATAAGAAGAATGAGAAGAAGAAGAAAAAGGAGAAAGAGAATGAGGAGGAGGAGGCGGAGGAGGATAGGGGGGAAAAGAAAAAAGAGAAAATGAAGATATATGAGAAAAAGAAGAAGCATAAGAAGAAAAAGGAGATGAAGAAGAAATGAAAGAAGTAGGAGGAAGAGGATGGAGATGAGAAAAATAGGAAGAATGAAAAAGAAGAATAGAAAAAATAGAAGAAGAATAATGATTAGAAAAAATAAGAAGATCAAGAATAATAATAATAATAATAATAATATTAATAATTGATAATTAAAAAAAAAATATTATGTAGAAAAAGAGTAATAACAAGAAGGGGAGGAAAAAAAGAAGAATAAAAAATAGAGGAAAATGAATAAAAAGATGAAGTTAATGAATAAGAATAAGATTAATTGGAAGAAAAAATAATACTAATGATGATTATGATTATGATATAGAAAAATAAGAAGAATACATTATATAATAAGTATGAGGAAGAAGAGATGAAAAAAAAGAAGAATAAGAAGATGGAAAAGAAGTAGAATAATAAAAATAATGAGGAGGAGATGTGGAGACAGAAGAAGATGAGTAATAAGAATAGTTAAAGGAAGAAGATGAAGAATAACAATAAAAATAAGAGGAAGATAAAGAAGAATAAGAAGAAATAGATAAAAATAAAAATATTAAAAAGGGAAAAAGAAGAAAAAGAAGAAGAAGAACTATAAGAAGAGTAAGAGAAAAGAAGAAGAAGAAGTAAAGTAGAGGAAGAATAAAAAGATGGAGCTATAGAAGAAGAAAAAATCAACAAGAAATAAAAAAGAAAAAAATAAAGAATAAAAATTATAATAAGAGGAATAAGAAGAAATACAAGAACGATATAAAGAAGAAAAATAATAATAAGAAAAACAAGAATAATAATAATAATAATGACAAGAATAAAAAGAAAAAGAAAAAAATGCAAATAAAAAAATATGAAGATTAATAATGAGACAAACAAGAGAAAGAAGAAGAAATAGAAAATTTTAAAAAAATAAGAAGAATATAATGAAGAAAAAAATAAAAAGAAAATGAAGAAGATTATGGAAAATAACAATAAGATTAAAATAATGAAAAAGAAGAAAAATAAAAAGAAGAAAATAATAATAATAATAATAATAATATTATGATGATGTTGATGAAAAATAAAAAGATTTAGTGGAGTAAAGGGAAGAAGAAGAAGAAGAAAGAAGAAGAAAAAAAATTAAGAAGCAGATGATGATGATGAAGATTATGATTATGATTATTTTGATGATGATGATGAAAAAGTAGAAAAAGAAAGAAAAAAAGAAGAAAAATGAAAAGAATGAGAATAATAAAAAAGAGAAGAAGAAATAGAAAAAAAAAGAGAAAAAAAGAAAAAGAAGAAAAAGAAGTAGATGACAATGAGGAGGAGGATGAAGAAAAATAAGAAGAATAAGCAGAAGAAAAAAAAAGAAAATGAGTACAAAAGAAGCAGAATAATAATAATAATAATAATAATAATATGAAGAAGAAGAATAATTATTATAATAAGTAGTAGAAGAGGAAGGAGGAGGAGCAAATGGAGAATAAAAAGAAGAAGAAGATAAAGAAGAAGAAAAGTAGATAACAAAAAGTAAAAGAATAAAAAAATGATGAGAAAAGAATAATAAGAACAAAATAATAATAAAGAAATAATAATAATATTAATAATACTATTAATAATAATATTAATAATAATAATAATAATATTAATATTAATAATAATATTAATATCTAGAAGAAGATGAAGAATAAGGAGAATAATAAAAAAAAGAAGATGAAAAATAAGAAGAAAAATAAAAATTATAATGATAATAATAAGATGATGATGATGATGATGATAAAGAAAAAGAAGGGAGGGATAAATTATAAGGATTAGAGTAGGAGGAGAGGAGGAGGAGGAGGAGTAGATGAATAAGAAGGAAAAAAAGAAGAAATATAAGAAGAAGAAAAAGGAGGAGGAAGAGGAGGAGGAAGAGGAGAATAACAAGTTGAAAGAGAAGGAGTAGGAGGTGGAAGAATAAGGAGATGGAGAAGAAGAAGAAAATGGAGAAGAAGAAGAAGAAGAAGAAAATAAAGAAAAAAAGAAGAAGAAAATGAAGAAGACGTATAAGAAGAAGAAAAGAAGGAAAACAAGAACAATAACATGATTAGGAAGAAAAAAAAGAAGATGAAGAAAAAAAAGAAGATGAAGAAAAAAAGAAGAAAAAGTAGGAGATGAAGATGATAATGAAGAAGAAGAAGAAGAATAATAATAATAATAAGGTGAATGAGATGAATGAAATGAATAAGAAAAATAAGAAAAAGAACAACAAGAATAAATAAAAAAGAACAAGAAGAAAAGGAATAAAAAAAAGAATAAGTGGATGTAGAAGAAGAAAAATGATAAGAAAAGATGATGATGATGATGATGATGATGAGGTGGAGGAGGAGGAGGAGGGGGAAGAAGAAGAAGAAGAAGAAGAAGAAGAAGCGAAAAAGAAGTATACAAAGAAAAAAAAAGAAGGATGACAAGAATAATAAGAAGAATAATAAAAAAAAAGATGATGAATAATAATAAGAAAAAGATAGAAGAAAAGGAAGAAGAAGAATATGAACAAGAATATATATATATATAAGAAAAAGCATAATCAGGAGGAAGAAGAGGAAAAATAGTAAGAAGTAAAAAAATTGATGATGATGATGATAAAGAAGAAAAAGGGTGGGAAGATGAAGTAGATAAAGTGGTATGAGGAGGAGGAGGAAGAGGTAGAAATATAAGAAGAAGAAGTGGCATAAAAAGAAATATAAAAAAAATAATAATAATAATAGAAAGAAATAAAGAAGAAGAAGAAGAATAATAATAATAATAATAATAATAATGAAAATAATAATAGGGATAAGAAAGATGGAGAGATAAAAAGTAGAAGAAGAAGAAGTATAAGAACAACAATTATAAGAAGAATAAGATGGGGAAGAAGAAAAATAAGATGAATAAAAAATATTAGAATAAGTAGAGAACAATGATGATGATGATGATGATGATGATGATGATGATGATGATCAAAAAGAAGTAGGAGGAGGAGAAAGAGGAGGAAGAAAGGTTGAAAAAGAAGAACAAAAATAAGAAGAAAAAGAAATAAACTTACAAGAAGAAAAAAAAAGAAAAGGA
Source organism: Sapria himalayana (assembly GCA_029783825.1). Taxonomy (NCBI): domain Eukaryota; kingdom Viridiplantae; phylum Streptophyta; class Magnoliopsida; order Malpighiales; family Rafflesiaceae; genus Sapria; species Sapria himalayana. The sequence goes on from JAREIK010001156.1 coordinate 4,592,604, forward strand.
ACAAATAAGAAAAAGGAGAAAAAAAAGAAGAAGAAAAATGAGTCGAGGAGGAAGAAAAATAAAAAGAAGAAGAAGAAGAAGAAGAAGAAGAAGAAGATTAAGACTAAGAAGAATAAGATAATGAAGATGAATAAAAAGTTGATGATGATGATGATGAAAAATAAAAATGAAATGGTAGTTGTAGAAGAATAAACATGAGAAGAAAATGAAGAAGAAGATAAAAAAGAAGAAGAAGATAAAAAAGAAGAAGAATATGAAGAAGAATATAAAAAAGAAGAAGAAGAAGAAGAAGAAGAAGAAGAAGAAGAAATTGATGATAATGATGATGTTGAAGAATTATAGAAAGAGTATGTAAAAAAAAGTTGAACAAGAAGATAAAAAAAAAGAAGAAAAAAAAAGAACAAGTAGAAGATGATGAATAACAAGAATAACAACAAAAAGAAAAAGAAAAAAAAAGTAGAGGAAGAAGATTAAAGAAAAAGAATATGAAGAAGAAAATAAAGAAAGAAGAATACAAGAAGAATAAGAAGAAGAAAAAAGAAGACAAAGAAGAAAAAAAAGGAATAAAGAGATGAAGATGAAAAATGAGATGATTATGATAATGATTAAGATGAATAAGAATAATAAGAAAAATAAAATGAACTAGAAGAAGAGGAAGAGGAAGAAGAAGAAGAAAAAGTGGAGGAACAAAAATAATAAGAATGGAAAAAATATTAAAAAGAAGAACAACAAAAATAATAAGAAAAAAAAGAATAAGAAAAAAGAAGATAATGATGATGATTATTATTATTATTATTATTATTATTATTATTATTATTATTATGAAAAAGAAGAAGACGAGGATGAGGAAGAGGAGAAAGTAGATGAAACAGAATAATTATAAAAATAAGCTGAAAAAGAAATTGAAGAAAAATACAAATAAGAAGAAATAATAAAAAAGAAAATATAAAAGAAGAAAAAGAAGATGATGAAAAAGAAGAAGATGGATAATAATAAGAAGTTAAATAAGATCATGATGATAAAGATAAAGAAGAATGAGATGTAGGAGGAGTAGTATAATAAAAAGTTATGAAGAAGAAGAATAATAATAAATAGAAAGAGAGGAAGAAATAATAGTAGAAGAAGAATAAATATAAGAATAAAATGAAGAAGAAGAAGAGAAAGGTGAATAAGAAGAAGAAGAAGATGAAGAAGATGATGATGATGATAATTATTATTATTATTATTATGAATAAAAAAAAAATAAAAAAATAAGTTGAATAAGCAGATACAAAAATAAGAAGAAAAAAAAGAATAAGAAGAAGATGATAAATAAGAATAATAATAATAATAATAAAAAAAAGAAAAAAAAGTAGTTGAAGAAGAACAAAAAAAAAGGGAGAAGAAGAAAAAAGAACAAAAAGACGAAGAAAATGAATAAAAAGAAGAATAAAAAAAATGAAGAAGAAGAAAAAGAAGAAGAAAGCAATGAAGAAGAAGAAGAAGAAGAAAAGGTAAAGACTTAGAAGATGATGATTATGAAGAAAAAGAATATGATTATGATGATGATTATGATGAATAATAATAATAATAATAATAATAAAAGAACAAAAAGAAGAGGAAGAAGATGAAGAAAAATAATAAAAAAAGAAAAAAAAGAAGGAGAATAAAAAATAATAAGAATAAGTGTAGGAAGAAAAAGAATAAGAATAAAAAAAATAAAAAGATTAATAATAATAATAAGGAAAAAAAATAAAAAGAAGAAGAACAATAAAAATAAGAAGAAAAAGAAGAAGAAGAAGAAAGAAGAAGAAGATGATGATGATGATAATAATGAAAAGGAAGGAAGGGTGGAGGAGGTGGAGGAGGAAAAGGAGGAAGAAAAAAAAGAACAATAACAACAACAACAAGGTAAAGAAAAAGTTGAAGAAGAAGAAGAAATAATAATAATAATAACAAGAAAAGATGAATGAAAATTAGAAGAAGAATAAGAAGAAGAAAAGAAATATGGAAGAAGAAGAAGAAGGAATAGATTAAGACAATGAATAAAAAAAATAACAAGATGAATAAATAGAATAAAATGATAAATAATATCAAAAAGAAGAGGAAGAAAAAGAAGAAAAAGAAAAAGAAAAAGATAATGATTATCATGAAAAAGAAGAAGTTGATGGTGATGAATAAAAAGAAGAAGAAGAGGAAAATAAGATGACGAAGAAAAAAAAAGAAGTAGAAGAATACATAAAAGTAGAAGTAACATAATACAAATAAGGAGAAGAAGAATAAACCAAAGATGAAGTAGAAGAAGTAGAAGAAGTAGAAAAAGTAAAAAAAAATAATAATAATATGAGGAAGAAGAAGTAAAAACATAATATGAAAAAAAAAATGTTAAAGAAGGAGGAGCAGAAGAAAGAGGAGTTGAAGGAGAATAAGAATAAGATGAAGAGGAAGAAAAAGATAAAAAAATCTTACAAGAAGAATTAGAAAAAAAGAAAAAAAAATATGGATATGAAAATAAAAAAGAAGAAGACAATGAAGAAGAAAAAGAAGAGGAAGAAAAAGAAGAGAAAAAAAAAAGAAGAAGACTAAGAATTAGAATAATAAGAAGAAGAAAAAAAGATAAAGAAGAAGAATAAGACGAAGAAGGAAATGAATAAGGAGTATTGGAAAATGAAAAATATGTAGAAATAGAACAACTAGAGGAGGAGGAGGAGGAGGAGGAAGAAGAAGAAGAAGAAGAAGAAGAAGAAGAAGAAGCATAAGAAGAATAGGAAAATAAAAAATTAGGAGTAGGAAAAGTATAGAAAGAACAATAATAAAAAAAAATAAAAAAGTGCTATAAGAAGAATAATAAAAATAAAAAAAACAATAAAAAGAATAAGAAAGTATTATAAAAAGAGAAGAATAAGAAGAATAGAACTAAAAAAAGAAGAATAAGAAGAATTACAATAATTACAATAAGAAAAAGAATGAAAAGGAGAAAAAAAAAGAATAAGAAGAATAAGATGAAGATGGTGATGATGATTATTATTATGATGATAATAATGATTATGATTATGATGATAATGATGATGTTGAATAAGAAGAATAAGAATAAAAAGAGAAATAAGAAAATTATTGTTGGATCTATGTCTACCATAGTTTTTTATCATCCATTTATCACCGACTTGTCTAGCTTCTTAGATGGTTTTTACTTTCCATCATATGTTCTTTACCCTTTTCATTACCTCATCTATTATCATCATAACTTGATCTTTAAACTTTTATTAGGCAATTACAAATAATATTTTTTTTGTTGAGAAGCATCTCCAATAATTTATCTCTTTTCTCTATAGATGCTCTATCATTATCTTATTTTATTTTCACATATTTTCCTAGTTGGTATCTCTTCTTTCCATTTCTATCACTAGAAAAACATGCATAGCTTTTATTTATGTCATCCAATGTACTTCCCTATATTTGGTTTTCATTATCATAGCTCTTAGAATATTGAAGACTTCTCATTAGTCACTAACTTGCCTCGTCAAATAATACTCGAATACATTCATAGATTCTTCATCATGCTTGTCTATACTTCTTTCTATCACTTTTATGCCAGCTCTAGGAAAGGGTGGTACTTGTCCAACTTTGGTAGACTCTTCACCTTAAAAAATATATTTTTTTCTTCGTTTCTGCCCCAAGTCCTCTCTTCATGCTTGTTTATATTTGGGAGGACATCTATGAGCATAATTCATCTCTATCTTCATTCATCAGGTCTCCCTTGGCTCAGCATAGTAAGGTAATCAAAGAATGGTGAATTATTTGGCCAAAAAAATTACCCTCTTGAAAATTAACAAAGGACTTCTCAAAAATCTTCCTCATATGGATCATGCATCCTTTCACCAGGGTGAAAATCAACATTTTCATATTTTGTGTGATGTTGGTGATATGGATAGTCGTCTTCAAAATAGATCATAAAAATATACCTAAACTTTACTATCCACCATTAGTTCTCCTCATATTAAGTGTATATATGTACTTTTTGATAAAACTTTCCATTCTACTCTTCCACCAGTCAATATTTTGGTAATTACTTTGTAATTCAGTTACATTTTACAGATTTGAAAGCAGTACCATCAATGACTCCTTATAATTCAAATAGTTCATTGATAAATTTCTTATCGAATGTTCACATGCTCATCATGCATAGAAACTCTTATCTTGCCTATCTTCTAAATTGGAGTAAAACACTCTCATAATAGTCACATCTTCCATTCTATATGCATGTATAATTGGTCATTATTTCTTCTCTCAATCATTGTTTGAAAAGGTGGAATAAATTCATTGAACTCTCATTTTTATATAAATCTTTTATTTGCAAACACAAAGTTTAATCATCCCTTCTCCATTTCTATAAAAAATTTAGCTTTGACATTGTGATTTTTGAAGAAGTCTCAGTGGGGGATAAGCTATGTCACTTCCCTTTGTCTTTGTGACTTATTTTTGCCTCCTCTTTTCTCTCCCATAACTTTGAAATCAATGTCTCGTTATTCGTGTTTGTATATATCTTTGATAGTTAGGGTTATAGAAGTTCTTATCGAAGAAGGAAAAAAAACAAAAAATTTCACAAAAATTAGAGTTAGAAGCTTTATATAGGATTAGGGTTTATCATGGCTAATAAGAAAAGTGTTATAACTTTTCATGTGACTGTGACTTCTCCTTTAGAAGGAATATCATGGTTGGATTTGACTGTCACGACTTCAATCGTCTTATAAGAAGGTTATTGATGGGTTTTAGTATTATTACTTCTTTTGAGTGTATATGTATATAGGTGTTTGAGTGTGTATGTATGTATTCATAAAAAACATAATATTATTTATTATATTATACCATGCAAAAAGTAAATTCTTGGGTTGCCTCCCAAGTAAATTTATATTTAATATTTGTAGCTACATATTCATTGGATCTCTAATTTTGTATGTGATCTTAATGATCCAGGCAAGCTTCTCTATATAAACTTTTATCTCTATTCACCTTGTATTTTCTCTATCGATCAATGATACCAAGTAGAGACTAATCTCCATTCCTTTCTTTCATGTGCCTATATATTTTCAAAAAATCTCTTTGCAAAGTTGGTCCTTCATTATTTTCTTTCCTCTTGGATGAATAGCTTCTAATGTTGCAACTTTATTTAATCTCATGACGTTCTTTTTCTATTTTTAATGAAACTGCAACTTTAAAATTTGTTGTGGTTGCTTCTTTCTTTCTTGCAACCTAGAAATGTATCATAACTTCCTCTTATATTTCTTTCTTTATTTAGGTGGTGACATTGGAAAATATTATGACTTTATCTTTCTTTGTCATGATTTCGAAAGATACTAGCTATGACTTCCTTTGGTATTTCTTTCTTTAATTGGGTTGCACTATTGAAAAATGTTATCACTTCTTCACTTGGCTTCTATATGATTAATGCCTTGGCTCCTTCAGCTTCTATCACAACTTCATTTTTTTTTTGGTAATGGTATTCAAGAGGTATATAGATGTCATGCTTTCTTTTTGCACATCCCATACTATATTTCAAATCTCATTTTCATTCACCTCCTCTAATCTTCTTCTACTTCATTTGCCCATTTGCCTACATTTAGTAAAGCAATAATGTCTTCTTCAAAAGATGAGATATTTGTCAAATATGGACCATGGTGTTTCCATGGTTGCTTCGGACTCCCAAAAATAAACTTTAATGATTTTCAAAGAAAGGACAATAAAATAGATTAAAGTTTCTTCATGATCTAAAATAATATCCATGGTTTTGCATTGAAGTTATTTTTTTCATTTGATAGATTTGGTTAGAGTATATCATCTCCATGATCTCTCTAAATTTTATGTCTCTAAAGTGCTCTCATTATTCTTTCAATTTTTGGGTCTAGAGATATTATCTCATTGTCACAATTTTTGGTCATGTAGATATGGTGGCTACAAAACAAAAGAAATAAATAAAATACAAATTAAGCAATAAATATATCCAAACAATTAAAAACAAAATTATCCTTTTGTAGGATATTTATGTCAACTCAAGTTGACTAATCAAATTATAATCAAATAATTAATCTACAATAATAGTGCCAAAAATTTATTACAATTTTATGAGTGTCAAATCTTATTGTTTATTATTGTGATCTCCAAATCTCGGTGGGTGATTATCTCTCACCAACATAATCCAGCAAGTATTGTACAAGTAGTAAAATAGATGTATGTTCAGATATTGATATCACATAGATTGAGTTAATAGTTTGAATAATCTGTCAAACAGAATATTTAAGATTGATAGACAAAAACACGTTACTTCGGACCTGGACCAGATTTGTGAGACGCTGGCTGTTCAGAAGAAGAAGTTGTAAGAAAAACAGCGGCCTTTCGTTTAGTTTTATAATAGCGTAACTTGCTGTAGTGGGAAATGAAAACTTCGTGGTCAATAGACTTTTTGGTATGTGTGGGAAATGACTATATTACTCATAACACTTATTATAATATTTAACATCCCCCCTCAAACTCACGATGCTGCTGCAATAAGCGTCGAGAGTCTGCTAGATAAAAAACGAAAATGCGAGATAGAGTGTGATTTTGTAAACAAGTCGGCAAGCTGCATAGAAGAAGGAACGAAAGGTAATGTTAAAGTGCCACTCTGAAAATGATGTCGAATGACATGACAATCAATCTCAATATGCTTGGTCCGCTCGTGGAAAACAGAATTCTAAGCAATTTGGATAGCACTCTTATTATCACAATATAATGGAGTAGGTTGATGAAGAAAAACACCCATATCCGCAAGCAACCATCGTAACCAAACTATCTCACAGGTAGTAGAAGCCATGGCACGATACTCTGCCTCTATGGAAGATCTAGAGATAACATCTTGTTTCTTGCTCTTCCACGAAATGAGAGAATCCCCCAAAAAAATACAAAAACCAGTAGTCGATTTGCGATACGTAGGATCATTAGCCCAATCAGCATCAGAATAAGCATGCAACTCCAAGGATGAGGTAGAAGAAAGTAAGAGACTCTGAAACTGAGTACCTCGAAGATACCTCAAAATACGAAGAACAGCAGCCCAATGAACTGTAGTAGGTGAAGTAACAAACTGACTAACTATATGAACATCATATGCAATGTCAGGATGAGTAATGGTAAGATAAACCAAACTACCAACAACAGTACGATATAAACTGGGATCCGGCAAAGGAGAACCATCAGAAGCAGAGTAACGAGCATTAATCTCAATAGGAGTATCAACAGTCCGATTATCAGTGATACGAGACCGTTCAAATATATCAGAGATGTACTTAGATTGAGAAAGAAGATAACCTTTCGGAGAAGATGCAACTTCAATACCCAAAAAGTAACGGAGTGAGCCCAAATCCTTCATTGCAAAACAACGAGTCAACTCTGTCTTTAACATTAGAATACCATCAACATCATCACCAGTAATAATCATATCATCAACATATAAAGAAAGCAGAATACGACCAGCAGGAGTACATCTAACAAATAATGCTGAATCATGATTGCTAGGACGAAAACCAATTGAGGTAATAACAGTAGAAAACTTTTCAAACCAGGCTCGAAGAGCTTGTTTGAGACCATAAAGGGCTTTTCTGAGTTTGCAAACTTCACCAGGATAATGAAAAACCCCAGGAGGAGGAACCATATAGACTTCTTCTTGAAGATCTCCATTTAAAAAGGCATTTTTAACATCCATTTGAGTAATATGCCAATGACGAACAGAAGCAACTGCAATAAGAGTACGAACTGTAGTCATTTTTGCAACAGGAGCAAAAGTCTCTTCATAATCCATACCATATTGCTGTGAATATCCCTTAGCAACAAATCGAGCTTTATACCTTTCAACAGATCCATCAGATTGAGTCTTAATTTTATAGACCCAACGAGAACCAATGGCACGTTTACCTGGAGGTAGAGGTACCAAATCCCAAGTATGTGTCTGATGTAGAGCAGTGAGTTCCTTAGCCATAGCATGCTGCCAAAGTGGATCAATGACTGCCTCTTTATAGGACAAAGGCTCAGAGAGACGATGCACTGAAGCTAAAAAAGAGACAAAAGAACTAGAGTAACAAGAATAAATAAAATCAAGTTGTTGAGTGGACTTACGGTTTCGAGTAGGGTAACGGGGAGAAACAGGAGCCGTAGTCTCAGAAGATGATTGAGCAGCCGTAGAAGGAGAGGAAGCTATAGGCATGTCAGGAGCTAAAGTACCAGTATCTGATGAAATAGTAGTTGGAACTCTGCAAGGATTATGATCAGAAAGAGTAGGACGAGACTGGGGAACATCAACAGGGGGAATAATAGCATCATGACCAGCAAAAGGATCAATACGAATAAGATCAGACTTAGTCATGTTATGAGCACTAACAGGAATAGAAAAATACGATATATGTTCAAGAAATACAACATGACGTGAAACATATAATTTTTGACTGATTGGATCAAAACAATGATATCCTTTTTGACCTGCACCATAACCTAGAAAAACACAAATAGCAGATTTTGAAGACAACTTACTACGCTCAACGTGAGGTCGAAGAACAAAACATGTAGAACCAAACGAAGAGAAGAATAATCAGGAGCATGTTTATATAATTTTTCAAAAGGAGACAACCCTGAATTGCGAGAGGTTGAAATTCTATTAATCAAATGAGCCGCAGTAAGGACTGCTTCTCCCCAAAATTCAGTAGGGACACTGGCAGACAATAAAAGAGATCTAGCAGTCTCAACAATGTGTCTATGTTTCCTTTCAGCAACACCATTTTGTTCAGGAGTATCGGTACAAGAAGTTTGATGAATTGTCCCATCTAGAGCAAGTAAATCAGTAAAAGCATGAGAAGTATACTCTCCACCCAAATCACATCTAAAACACTTGATAACAGAGGAATGCTGTGTTTTAATGAGAATTCGAAAATCATTAAATATATTTAGAAAATCAGAACGTTTTTTCATAAGATAAACCCAACAATAACGAGTGCAATCATCAATAAAGGAAACATAATAACATGATCCTCCCTTTGTGGTAATAGGAGAAGGACCCCATACATCAGAATAAACAAGATCAAATGGAGCACGAGAAACAGAAGTACTTTTATTAAAAGGCAAAGCAGAAAATTTGGCCAATTTGCAACAACAACAATCTGAAATATTACACGGTTTCACATTGCCTAAGGCTCCTGTAGAAGCTAGAAACTGTAAACGAGATGCAGAAACATGACCAAGGCGAGAATGCCACAAATAAAAGACAGACGAAGAATCACTCAACCGAAAGGAAGACAAATCAACACTAGAAACAGAAGCTGCAACATCTGGTACTTTAAGATTATCCAAAACATATAGTCTCCCTTTCCTACGGCCGGTCCCAATCAGCTTCTGGGATTGCGGGTCCTGCACATAACAAGCGGAAGAAGAAAAAAAGACTAAATATCCAGATTCACAAAGTTGACTAACAGAAACGAGATTTATAGTGAGTTTAGGAATATAGTAGACATCAGGGATGGACAAACATGGTGTAACAATAAATCCACAACCTGCTAAAGGTATAGGAGTACCATCAGCAGTCAATACTGACACAGATGAATAATGAGATAAAGAAACAAATGATGACAAATCAGGTGACATATGATGTGAAGCGCCAGAATCTAAGACCCATAAAATTGGAGATGTACCTGAGGAACAAGAGGATGACAAACCTATAGGTGAGGAGACAGGCATGGCATGCGGTTGTGCTGCAAGGAACTTTTGAAACTGCTCAAGCATAGATGGATCTAATGATGGAGTAGCCATGGCAGCATTAGAATTAGACGATCTGAGGGACCACTGTTGCTGATGCTGCTGTGATTGTGGATGTATGAAAGATGGTCGTTGCTGATGCTCATACAGAAAAAGATACTCCTTCTGTTTTTGCAGTCCCTCATAGGCCTATTGGTAATACTCAGTTTAGATCACATACTACAACTGCTCAAGATGAATGTCGTTTCTGTAAGCAAAAGGGTCATTGGAAATCACAGTGTCCTATATTGTTGGACAGAGGGAAATCACAGCAGCCCAATCAGTCAAAGCAATTTCCTCTGATACCATGTCAAACAGAATATTTAAGATTGATAGACAAAAACACGTTACTTCGGACCTGGACCCGATTTGTGAGACGCTGGCTGTTCAGAAGAAGAAGTTGTAAGAAAAATAGCGGCCTTTCGTTTAGTTTTATAATAGCGTAACTTGCTGTAGTGGGAAATGAAAACTTCGTGGTCAATAGACTTTTTGGTATGTGTGGGAAATGACTATATTACCCATAACACTTATTATAATATTTAACATAATCAATAGTGAACTAACTACTGCTCGAGTTGAGTCGATAAGCTTAGGTTTTTTGAAAGATACTTAGACTCTAGGATTGGCTTACTTCATTGTGCATGAGAATATTTCTTTAGTGTTTGGTTAATATTATGTTTGATTCTTGAATGAAGTATAGATTAGTCTGAAATTACCCAACTATCATATTGGCATACAATGCAGCTATAGAAGTGTCAACATGGTCTAGCAACGCATGCATGGCACATGGCATGACATGGTTTAGTCGTGCCTAGCCTGGCACAACATGATCATGAACCATGCCTAATCCTAGGCTGTTCTACTCCATGGCATGGCATAAGCCATGCCTCATGTCGGGCTAGGCATGAACCTAATGCCTAGCCTTGTGGCACGATCCATTGGCCTTAGGACTCGAGACCAACTAAGGGTCATGGATCAAGTCATATCATGTGATTTCTCAATGGGGCAGATTATTATTTTTAAAAAAAATCTAGCCATGTAAGCTAGATCTTACTTTCATGGCTGATTACAATTGGTCATCCACGTAAGTCAGCTACCCATTACATTTTCACGCAATGGGTTTCACATGGATGGTCTAACATGATCCAACACGGCCCTACATTTAATCATGCCACCATGTCATGCTGGGCCAGCCAGATGATACCCATGTCCTACCTAGCATGACATAGAAATCACATAGTGTCATGTATGGCATGGTCTAGTTGCATGTTTGTGCCTGACACAACATGAAAATCATACCATGCCTTGTCTCGTATGGAACGGTGGCATGACTATGCCTAGCAAAAATGGGTTGTGCCTGTGCAACACTACCCATTTGATACCTTTAGGTGGTTATCATTCTTAGATAATTACTACTAATAATGTTTCTCTCATAGTTGTTTCCTTAGTATTTCACTACCAAAATAATATATTATTTTATTCATATATCATTTGTAGATCTACTTCTTTTAAGAAATATATCAATTTCTCTTGATGATTGATTTGAATATGTACTTGTATTTTTTAACTTCTAAATCTTAAAGTCTAAAGGTAATATAGTAATAAATATAGTTGCACTTTTAACTTCATAAGCACAAATTAGTAATAATTAACATACATATTTTCATAAATCTAACACATGACTCATACATGCGTGCCTCATGAAAAATACGTCATTGTTTGTCACAACCAACATACATAAATCTATGATATAGTGAAAATCCTAAATTTTAGTTCTATAATATATCCATATCCATCAACATTCAAACCAAAACATTAACACAAACATTAATTATATAAAAATAATATATCCAATATACACAAGTACATAAACTAATCCTAAATCTCAAGTTAACCTAATATTAGATAAGATTTCATATGAAATATTTGGAGAGGTATCTTGTGAAATCGATGACTCCAAATGCAAGCTCAAGAAAAAATTTAATTATCATAATCTAAACTCAATCAAGTATTTCCCATATTCATCATGAATTTGTCCCTAATTAGGGGTTGAAATCATATTTCCTAGGGTTTATTATTACTCTTGGCTCAAAATATAATTCTCATTCCTCTTCTCTTTGGTTTTCTACTGAGTGATTCTTAAATATTTAGGATTTTTTTGCAATGCTGCTAGTTGGAAGTCCTAGCATTATCTTGAGGTCGTGACTTTTATGTCTTGTCAAATTTTCTATGGAGTATCAAAGTTATGGTTGCAATGGATAATATGATTCAAGTAACTCTCCTTTTAAGCATGATATCGTGGCATTGGAAATAGGCATAACAACTATTTTCTTTCTATAGCAAAATATATATACACCAAGAATAGCAATGACTTTTTGTATTTACACTCTGTAATACAAAGTCGTGATACTATGAATTATCATGACTTTGAAAATTTCTCTCTAAAGTATAAAGTCATGGTATTGAAAGATTATAATCAAAGTAAATACTATTTGGAATAAAATGTCGTACATAAATAATTTTATGACCTAAAATATTTAGTGTTTTAGCTTTTTGATGAATAAGTCATGGTGCTAGAATTTTTCATGACTTATTGTCCTAGTGGGGTACTTGACTATCATAACATGAAGGTAATGTTTTCCCTATTATATATTTTAAAACTACATAGTCATGACTCTAGGAAAATATCATGCCCACAAAGATTATGTTCCATACTAGAAAAATTGTGTCAACTCAAAAGATAGCGATAGAATCATGGCATATAAAGATTGTCATAATTGGATTTGTAGAATTATGGCTAAAGTTGTAACTTGCAGTAAAAAGGAAAAGTATGAATACATGCAAACATATCAATAAATATACTCTAAACCACCTAAAAAAGTCAATACATAGAGTGTCGAATATGCATCTTCATAGGCAAAGTAAGTGATCTTGTAACACATGAATAAATCGTGCACACCTAGTTTTCTTCCTACTTCTAGTATCTTACATTATGAAACTATGATATTGTCATCTCATAAAAGATGATGACACTGAAATATGAATCCAACAAAGGAATATTTTTTTGTTGCAATAAAGGTTGTCTTGTATTATAGGCTGATGGGATGAATTAAACGAATATGAAATCAATTATTTTTGAATCATGACCACATCATTGTTTATGTTTTTGCAACTTAATATCATGCAAAAATATGTTATCATATGCGGTATTGTTAAAACCCTACCTATAGGAATATTAAAAACAAAAAAAAAAAGATCAAATGATGAAGAAATATTAACATCAATATATCAAAAAGAATAATTCTTATTTTGTAGTGGTTACCTATATGAACTATAATCTTTTCTAGTTAAACAGAAACCCTGAAAAGAGGGAAAAATAAGGACTTAGAATAAAAATGGTAGGATCATACCTTCAGTAGTTGCCAAAATTTGGATAGAGTTAGATGAGGTTTTGATCTAACCAACAAGGGCCATCAATCCTTCTCCAAAAAACACTAAGTCTCATGCAGGTGTATTGTATTCATAAATGTTTTTAATCCTCAACTTCATAAAATGGAATTTCATAAGTATCCGTTGTGTTTTACATAAATGGTATTTTTCCTTGCATGGACCATGCTAGACTCAATTAGTTTTGGGGGGAGTAAGTCTTCTCCTTTGCTCACTCCTTCCATTTCCTAGTAAGCTAAGAGTGAGTGAGGATCCCCATCTAGGATCATGATATAAACAAATCAACTAATATTGGCTATTATGTGGAATAGTATGGATAACTTCCTTGAATACTATTTTGCTTGTGATATCATCCTAAGCAAATAACATACCACTACTAATATTTTTGTTTGGAATATTATTATCATTGTTATTTTACAAAATAGAATTCTAACAAATTTTTGTTCTACTATAAGCAAAACATATTCACCTCAACTCATATATGTGTACGCTTTTATAATAGAGACGGCACATTGACTCGACAAGTATATATATTTTTTTCCAGATCTTACCACTTATCTTCTTCCCAAAATACATCATATTGATTCTAAGTCAACAAAGCCAACAAATTTATGCTATCACCTAAATAATAACATGGAATGATAACCAAAACATCCTTCCCAAATTGGGTTTATGTTTTTGTTCTAAATTTAGGATTTTAATGGTTTTAAATTTTAGAAAAAATTATTTTAATCCAAAACATATTTTTTTGGCATTATATATTTTATGTATATTTAGTATGTATGAATATGTCTTTGGCATATATTATTCATATTGGAAGTGTATGTACATTGAACTTTGGATATTTTAGTGCATAATATATTTTTAGTATTGAATTATGGTGAATTCTGATTTTTTAATGTATTTTAAAATTCAGAATTAGAAATTTTTGTAACTTAATTGTTAGATATTAGTATAATGAAGCATGTGGACCTTTAAAAGAAGCCCAATAAAACAAGCCTCTCACAAGGCAAGGTCTTCTTAGTCCAGAGCATGTATTCACTTGTGTTTTACCTATTTGTTAGTTTACCATTATTATTATTATTTATACGACATACTTTTATAACATAGTACATATTCACTATTATATATGAGAAAGTTTTTAAATGATAAATATGTTTTCATGTTTGATATTGGACATGTTTTACTTTGAGAAACTCTTCTTTTTCTCTCTTGATTTGAAGGTAGTTCATCAAGAAGAAGAAGATTGCCTCTAGGTAAACAAAGGTTTATGCTTCTGTAATACTTTAATACATGGTATCATAGCATCTAATCATGTTCTCTATTAGAACTACTCTCAATCTTCATCTTCTATGTTCTCCTCATTCTATAATATTCAACTATTCTTGGATCTAAACATAAACTATACAGATCTTATGGATCTAGTTCAGATTTACCAAGATATGAAACTTATTTGGGTACAAATTCATTTCTTTACCTAGATCCTCAAATTTTTTATTTGAGACATCCATTTTTTTTAAAAAAAATCATGTCTTATCCAAATGTTTTTTTTTCCAAGCTCATGGTCTACCCTCATACCCCTATTCTAAAAAGAAATGTATGACTATTAGATCGTGAAAATGAAAACTTTGTTTATGTCTCAAAATATATAGAAATTAGTCAATGAAGGATTCTCTAAACCCGAGGATATTTCAACTCTGAATAGAAAAGCAAACCTCTTAATCAAAGAATTGAAAAAAATGGATATAAAAGCATTATTATTCATCCAACAAGGTGTTCGCAATACACTCTTTCCCAGAATAATGAGATCAATTAAAGCTAAGATGCATGAGACTTACTTTATAAGTAATTACAAGGAGATAAGTGAGCTTGTGGAATTAACATCAATCTCTTATAAAAGACTTTGAGAATCTGAAAATGAGAGAGTCAGGTTCCCTCAACACATATTCTATCTTATTTGTTGATATCATTAATCAAGTAAAGATACATGGAGAAGATGTTCCTGAAAGAAGGTTAGTTAAAAAAATTCTTATGAGCATGGCTAATGAATTTGATCACATAGCGGTAGTCATTGAGGAAGCCAAAGATCTCTCTTAGCTTTGAATGTAGGAGCTTCTGAGCTCCTTAAAATCTATGAGAAAAGACTACTTAGACAAGTATATGTCACCATTGAAGCTACTCTTCAAATAAAATTCATTCCATGCTTAGTGGAAACAAAGAGTATTGGTTAAACAAAAAAAAAATGCTATAGGGCCCACCAGATTTTCCAATCAAGGTAAACATAGAGGCAAAAGCAAAAAATTTGTCTACCATAATAAATAAAACACCTCTACTAAGAGGTTTTCTTCCAACACATGCAACATCTTTAAGAAAAATAACTACTTAGGAAAGGATTGCTTGTATAAATCTAAGAATTTGTGCTACAATTATAAAAGGTATTGGCAATCTTCTAAAGATTATAGATAAAAGCACACTCAACAAGTTAATTGTGCATAAAAGAAATCCTCAGAAGAAAACCTCTTCTAAATCTAAAATACTTTTAATACTCCATCACATAGTATATGGTTCTTATACAATGGCCATTCAAACCACATATCTAGAAACAAAGAGTTGTGTGTGAATCTACAATCCTTTGCAAGCTCACAAGAAAAAAATGGGAAATAGAGACCTTGTTGATATAAATGAAAAGGGTAAGGTATGAGTCCATACACCCTTGAAGTAAAGATCATTGATGATGTTCTATTGGTTCATGAATTGGACCAAAATTTCTAATTATAAGATAACTCATTTAGAAAGAGTATAATATAGTATTTGAAGGAAATCAATGTATTATATTTGAAAAGGACTCAAGAAATAAGCTATAGAAAAAAAAATGCTTAGAAGTAGAAGCTTCTCTCTAATCTTTGACTATAACATTGACCTTCCATTGTATATGCATGTCTTTCAAATGTCAACTCTCTAGCATAGAAGGATTGATCATTTAAATTAAAAGGCTTAAAGCTTCTCTGTCAGAAAAGAATAGTGAGTGGCTTTCCCTTTACTTCCATTTGTGATAAATATGCATTAGAAAAGCATTCCATACAATTCAAAAGGAAGTGGCTTGTAGATAATCTCTACTTCTTGACTTGATTCACTAGATATCTATGGATCAATGTCATTGTCATCACTTACAAACAATAGCTATTCTTTGTAGATGATTATACAAGGATGATGTGAATCTATTTTATAAAGTTTGAATGTGAATCATTTGATATTTTTGTAAAATTTTTAAATATAGTGGAAAGACAATCTAGAAAGATTGTAAAAATTGTCCAAGGGTAATAAATGTATTGAATTCCCAAAAGTTTGTTAACTTATGTGAAAGTAACGGAAATTAAAGGTAGTTGACTTTGCATTATTCAACACATCAAAATGGAATTTTTAAATTAAAAAATAGAATTATGATGGAGATGGCAAAATCATTATTAGTAGAAAAAAAATATGTTCGAACATTTTTGAGCAGAAGTGGTAAACACAACTATTTACTTGCTAAATAGATGTCCAATCTCTACTCTAAGAAATCTCACTCCAATACAAGCTTAGAGTAGAAGGAAACCAAATGTGCATCATATAAGAATCTTTAGGAAGCCTTTTTCATTCTCAAATTCTTAAACAAAAAAAATAGATAACACAAATCTTAAATGTACCATTGTTGGATACATTCTACACTCTAAAGGGTATAAACTATATTCATTGGATATAATTATATTTCTTATAATTAGAGATTCAATGTTTGAAGAATAAGTTCTATGGAGTAAAGAAATGCAAATAGCAAAGTCACAACATCAATATTCTGAAGTAAATCAACCTAGAGAAATAATTAATAATGCCTTTAATATAATCAGAAGTCAACTATCTTCTCAGGTCTATACCTACCGCCTCCGAAATTAAATTATATTCTAAACCTCACTCCTCTTAATTTTACACTCTTGTAAGTATACCTATTAAATATAAAATATTAGAGGACATCTATGAATAATCTAATTTCACCATAGTAGAACCTCTCAACTTTGAAGAAGCTTTACTGCATCAAGACTATATACTAGCCATGGAAAAAGAAATGGAAACTATTAAAAAAAATGGAACATAGATTTTAGTAAAATTGGCCAAAAATAGACAAGAAGTAGGGGTCAAAAGGATGCTTAAAATTAAGAATCTGGCCTATAGTAACAAGCACATCTTAAAAGGCCAATTAGTAGTCAAAGGATACTCTTAAGGTTGGGTCTGACTTCTTTGAAATATTTTCCCTAATTGCTCGATCGGAGATTGAGATGCTTATAATTGTACTAGTTGGACATAGAGGTTGATCTCTATTTCAACTAGACATTATGACATCCTTCTTAAATGGTGATCTAAAAAAAGTTATTTATCAATTATGCTTACCAATCCCTTGGATTTTCTATAAAAGGGTTTGAACACTATGCATATAAAATGAAAAAGGCTCTTTATGAGTAAAAACAAACACCTTATGCTTGGGATACTCAAATAATCAACTCATATTATGTTGAGTCAAGGCTCACTTATTTCTTTTAACAAAAGCATAAATGAATCAACATTATATGTTATAAGAAATAATACAAATAAAATATTAGTTATTGATCTTTATGTGGATGTTATCTTTTTTACAAATAATAATATTGAAATGGTTGAAGTCTTAAAAAAAACATGAAAGAGAAGTACGAAATGTCTAAAATGGAACTTCACCATCATGTCCTAGGGATATATATAATTCATGATCTAGTTGGAGTATCTTCTATTAATCAATCTTGAGAATACATACCATCTTGATGAGGTAAAATATAAACCAATCTCCACCCCATTGATAACAAACAAAAAAACTTGGGACTACTAGAGGTAGATTAGTAGAAGAAAATCAATACAGAAAGTTGCTTGGGGAACTTTGTATGCTTCTGCTACAATACTCGACAATAGTGTACTTAGTAAACATATTGTCATGATTTATGCACTCACCAAACCACTTGTATCTTGGTGTTACAAGAAAGATACTGAGATATCTCAAAGGAAAAATGCATCTTGGTTTGTGATACTTTAAAATCATGAATATTAAGATATTTGGACACTGTGAAAGTGACTAAGATGAATATTCATATGATTTCAAAATTACATATGAGTCTATTTTCTCTCTTGGTACTACAGTTATATTATGGACTTAAAAAAAAATAGTCCACCATGATATTTTCCACAACTGAAGCAGAATACATTTCTATTTCATTAGCTCTATCTCATAAAATAAAATTGAGAAGATTGTTAGTTGATTTAAATGAAGTTCTTAATCCTACAACCATTCTAGAGGTGTCAAATGGGTTGGGTCGGTCCGGCCCAGCATGAAGCACGTCACTGTTCGGTCGTGCTTGGCTCGGCACGGCACGGCACGGAAATGACTCATGCTCGTGCCCATGCCGGGCTTGCCCTCAAAACCAGTAGTGTCGTGCCGGACCGAGGGATTTCGGCTTGTGTGCCGTGCTAGGCACGGCACGAATGCCCGACACGTGGGCACGGCATGCGTGACCACGCACTAAGCGTGGTCACGACGAGCCGACACCGATGGGGCGAGGCTCACCGAGCCCCTAAAGGGCGACGGCGGTACTGTGGCGCGCCGACGAAACCATAATTTTTTAAAAATTAAGGTTACGGCCCAACCCAAACCGGGCCGAACTCGATGGATTTCGGGCCATGTGCCCATGTCTGGCCTGACATCCACTAAACTGTATCGTACCATGTCGTGTCTGGCCTATCACGGTAGCCTGATTGGGCGGCCTAAACCCATGATGGACCGACCCGACCTGTTTGACACTTTTAAACCATTCTATGTGACAAGTTAATCATTGACATTACCAATGATGTTGTCATACACAATCAGACAAATAACATAACACTCAAGTTATACTTCATTAAAGTCAATAAGAAGGAATTCTTATTAGCTCATTGTAACACTAAAGATCAAGCAACATATATCTTTAAAAAGCTCCTAACAAAATTAAAGCACAATCACTTCAGAGATCTGCTTGGACTAAAATATATTTCATCAAAAAGATTACATTTTTGATGTTTGATAAAAATAAGTATGCGGGCTTGTAAAAGGTAGTTCTTAATTTGATAAATATATGTCTGATGCATTTATTATAATTATTTATCTGATACATTGTTATAATATGGTGCATATTCATTGTAAATATAATATGGTGCATATTCATGTCCATGTTTATTAATGGGCATTTATTACTTTGATAAACTCTCTTCTTTTTTCTCTTGATTTAAAGGTAGTTCATCAATAAGAAGAAAAAGATTGCCTCTAGATCAATAGATATTTATTATTATGTAATACTTCAATATTGACATTATTAAAATTGAAAATTTAATCTCATTCTAGGTTTCAATTTTAATGTTTTTTTTTTTTTGGTTTCAAATTTAAAGTTTTGGCGTATCGTATTTTAAAATACGATAATCAATTTATTATAGTGTTTTAGGAAAGCCTCTAGCTGGTTTGGAGTTTGGACAGGCTCGAAAACATGGGCTACCTCTTCTTCCCATTCGCTATTTCCTCCAATTTTGCTGGAACGTAGCACTAGCACATTGTGTAAGAAATAAAGGAAACTATCAGATAAGCAAACACAATGGGGAAAGCCTCCAGTTGGTTTCGTGCTATTCTGGGGTTGAAGAAGCGGGCGTCACCGTTACCTCCATCTCCCAGACAGCAACGAGGCTCACCTTCCTCCAAAGAGAAGCGACGGTGGAGATTCGTCAAATCTTACCGAGAAAAGATCCACCACAGGCAGCAAAACAAACGTCTTGTCTTGTCACGTGAGAGCGACGAAGACAACGTGCCAGCTCAGCTTTTCACTGAAGTAGACCAGAGCAAGCGTGCAGTCGCTGTAGCGGCGGCTACGGCAGCAGTTGCAGAGGCTGCTGTAGCGGCAGCACAAGCAGCAGCACAGGTGGTGAGACTGACCTGTAGTGGGATATGCGAAAATAACAACGCCAAGCTGCCAGAGAGCGCAAATGGTAATCAGAATGATGAAGAGATGGCCGCCCTGAGGATACAAGCAGCTTTTCGAGGTTTTCTGGTTGGTTCTAATTTTTTTTTCTCTTAAAATCATGATCGTGCTTTTCGAAGTACCACTCGGTTTTGAATGGCCAAGGCACATCACTTGCCTTAGTTTTCCTGCAGCCCTCTACGACTACGCCAGATGCATGTTGGTTCTTGCGTACGACTACAAAGCTTTTTTTCCCGAACTTTTTTACCTCTGCGAGACTGGTTGACTAGATCCACATGATGAGTCCACTAAAGACTTGTTTTTTAGTGTTTTCTGAACTACAAAATAGATCCACATTTCACGCAGAAGTTGATTATTTATCCTTTAAAATACAAAATTGATCAACATCACCACATATATGTTTTTAGTGTTCTTGCCATTTACCGAACAGTAACTGTAAATTGTAGGTGGCAGTTGCTTACCTCATGAATTTCTACTATCCTTCAGTATCCTTTACTGCTCCTTGGGATGAGGATAATGAATGGTTTAATTAGTTGTAGTATAATGTTTATACGATGAGGCTCACACTGTGTGTAGTATGAAATCGAATTTTTTCTCCCAAATTGGGATGCTGTTGAGATGTCAATTTTTTGATCCAGCTTGATTCTTCCATGCGGAACGAAAACTTTTTCATAAGGAAGTTTTTTTTGCAGACTACTACTTTTCAATGCTGATTTATCTTCTATCTAATCTAACTACAACAATACTATTCGTATTGAGAAAAGAGAAGAAAAACATTTCAATATCTCATTTTCGGTTTTCCATTTTTAGATGATCGGATTTCTTTTTCAGAAGAGCTCCAGAGAGAGCTTTGTGGGTTCTGAATCAGAAAAATAAACTTGATGCACTTTTATATGGCAAAGATAATTTATTACAAATGTGCAAAAGTAAAAAAAGTAAAATAATAAATAAAATAAAATTAACAAGAATGAAAGAGAAAATTGCCTACGCCTGGCCCAAAAACATTTCTCATTAATGTCGGCATAAGCCCAAAACATGTTTCATAAAATTCTACAAATTTTCCTATTTAATTGAATAGTTTTGAGCTTGAGTAAGGTATTTGTTTGTTTTTTGGATGAATGCTGAAATCAATTTGATTTTAGTATTCTTGCTTTTTTTTCACTCACTTATCACTAAATTTTTTGAAAAAAATAGCTGAAACAAAAAAGTCAAAAAATTTGGATTTTTCGATTCATAAAAATCTCAATCCCACCATGATCAAAACCCTCACTCCCACCACGACTACCCCAAACAATATAATCCTTAATAGAGATAAAATATTAAAAAAATAAATGACTTAGTACTTAATATTATTAAGTACTATCCAGTATTAAGCTCAAAAAAATTTTATTCCGTATTAAGTAAAAAAAAATAAATGATACCTAAATCTTTGAAATAGTTGAGCTTCTTCTTTGATAGAGACTATGTTAGTATATCTCAATAGTAGAGCTTCTTCTCTTTGTAGTTTCTTTAGTGAATTGGAATTTTAAGATATTATATTTTGTTCAGTTATGAATGACATCATTTTTTAGCAATAATAAATAGTGGTTTTATTCTCACAGTAGATATTTTTAACCTCAAAATATTCTTCATTCATATCAATGAGTAATCTTATTAATAATATTGCTTGAGAAATGAGAGGTGGTCAGAGAAGAAGAAATATAACTAGTTATAGTTGTGGGTAAAGCTACACAAAACTATTTCTTGGTCCATAAAATAATTACAAAACCAAAAAAAATATTCTCGAATATGCTCTCATAATTATCTAGATAGTCATCTCAATCACTATCATAATGATCAAATAATTTTATATTTATAGTTTTGAAATATTTTAATCCAATGCGTAGATTCTTTTTAAAAAATCTCTAAACTCTCCTTACTACTTCAAGGTGCTAATAATTTAGAGACTTATTGAACAGAGATAAATAATTAATAAATAAAACTATTCCATAACTAGTTGTTAAAACATACAGAATGCTTCCAACTAGATTTCTATACAAACTTTCATCCACTAATCTATTACCATTGTGGTTTAGTTTTTGGTTTGTTATTAATGGAGTAAAGACTAGTTTATAGTTGTTCATTTCAATTTTTTTAAAAATAGCTTGTACATATTTAATTTGTATGATGAATACTTAATCATTTTTTTTGAATATATCAATTCCTAGAAAATGATGGAGAAGTTCCATATAAGACACTTCACGCTTCATCATGTCTCATTTAAAGAGATTAATCATGTCTATACTTTGGCCTAAAAAAATAATGTTTGATATAGAGGGCATTATCTTTGATAATGACAATAGTTATTTTATTATTACAGTCAATATCTGTGGCCCTGATATCTTCCTCATTCATATCAACGAGTAGTATTCTTAACCAACTTATTTGAGAGATAATCAAAGAAGTAGAAATATATTTAGCTTTAGTTGTGGATCAAGCCACATTTTACTATTTTTTGGTCCATGAAATAACTACATAATCAAAAAAAAACATACCCAAATGTATTTCTATGTCATATGGACAGTCACCCCAACCACTATTACAGTGACCAAATAATATATATATATATATATATAGTTTTAAAATATCTTAAACCAATTTATAGATTCTTTTTAAAATATCTTAAAACTTTTCTTGCTACTCCAAGGTGCTAATAATTTAGAGAATGCATGAATTGAGATATTCTATTTACAACGTGGACTATGCTAGGTCAAGATGCTGAAACATATAGAAGACTTTCAATTAGATCTCTATATAAACTTCCATCCACTAATCTGCTCAGTCTTTGGTTTGTTATTAATGGAGTAGAGACTAATTTATAGTTATCTATTTCAAATTTCTTTAAAATAGTTTGTACATATTTAGTTTGAATGATGAATACTCCATTTTCTTAAAATATATTAATTCTCATAAAATAATGGAGAAGTTCCATATCAAATATTTCACACTTCTCAATCATGCTCCTTTTAAAAATATTAATCATGTATATACTATTGTTTGAGAAGATAATATAATTCACATGCATAGCCACAATTAATATTCTAAAAGTATTATTTTTCTTTATGCATAGTGTCAGTTCAAACTTTTGGTAAACTCTTGATTTAAAAAACATGAGTTATTTTTATTTATACTAAGCATGAGTTATTTGTTTCAACCCATAGATAGTTTTATTTAGTTTGTATATATATATTTCATACCATTTCACTATGAATTCAAGGGATTGATAAAAATGTACTTCCTTTTCTAATTTATCATTTAGAAATGATGATTTTATATCAAGTTGATACAGAGTTCACCCCCTTTGTTCAACTAATTACAATTAAATATCTCATATTATTCAATTGGGCTATTGGAACAAAA